>JAYESA010000015.1:41419298-41421749 GCA_036927795.1 Iris macrosiphon | reverse complement strand
ACTCTCTGATCCTGACTCTGTTGCGCTGCCTTCTGCATATAGGAACGCTTAGCCGGTCCGCACTACCACTCGTACTACCTCAATCATCCCTGCCTCTCTTGGACTTGAGCTCCAAGTCATCCTCTGCCCTCTGAGCGTCCCCTACGATCTGCTCAAAAGTTGCCTCGCGGTCACTCATAGTCAAAGACTTGACCGCCATGACCAAGCCCTTGCGAAACTTTCTCATATTTGCTGCCTCACTTAAGCCCTCCACAAATCTGCCCAGACGGCAGAACTCCACTGCGTACTCGTCCACCAGCATGCTCCCCTGGACGAGTGCCTCAAACTGGCTCTCCAAAGCACTGAGCGCCATATCAGGGAAAAACTTCTCCTTAAAAAGTCTCTTGAAAGCTTCCCAAGTAAGCCCATGGTGCCGCGATCCTCGTATCAGTGCGATACCACGTCAAAGCAAGGTCGAACATCTGACTGCCCGCTGCCTCTATCTGCATGATGTCTGAAATCTGTGCCAGCCGAAAAATCCTCCTCAATCTGCTCTATCCAGTCATCAGCGTACAGGATCCCCTCTGTACCCTGGAACTCCTTGGGCCGCATCCTTTGAAAGTCAATGATGCTGTCCGGCCTCGGATGCTGAGTCTGATCTGCCTGTGGCTGGATCTGAGCCACTCTGTCCACTGCCATCATGGCCACCTAGTGGGCATTCTCAATGTCCAGTCCTTATCACATCCACCTGGCAGTGTTGCGCGTCCATCATCTTCCTGAAGAATGCAAACAACTGTGTGGCGTCTATTGGTGCAGGAGGTGGTGGAGGAGGTACCACCGGAACGACTGGGGTAGTCCCTCGGATAGAACAGGTGGAGGAGAAATCCCCGAGAGAAGTAGATGCACCCTCAACTGCAGGAGTGGTGAGTGGAGCGATAGCAGCTGCCTGAATATGAGATGGACGAGAGGTAGAAGACCTCTCAGTGGCAACTATTGGGATGGTACGATATGATCGTGTCTTCGGAGTCATCCTGAACACAGATCAAAAAGAAGTCAATACGGTGCAAGATGCGATATCATCAAGGAAGGACAGTGATATTTCAAAAGAAAGCAATTTCAGAATAATTAGATTAGAATTATTTCTAGTCGTGATTGAGTACACTCTCATCCTAAATCCTATATCCTAGAGCAGGCTCGCAGTAGTACAACTAAATTATTGTACTACCACGACATCGCACTAATTGCGAAGCTCGAGACCTGCGTGGGCCGCCACCAAAAACGTGTCATGACCCGCACCCCGAAAATCGGGCATGAGTCATGGGTACGTCCAGCCTACGCCGCAACATCGACGGTAGAATGCTGTCTAGGTCTACTAACTAGCTAACAATCTCACACAATAATATATATACCTGTCAAGATCTCAACTCCAAACGGAGGAGCAATATGATAAAGATAATCACAAGTACTCAATCACGAATCTAAGCACGATAAGATAACAAAGAAATCTAACAACTATAGAGTATAAACAACTACAACTACTAAAGACATAAACAATAATAATAATACAACAATATCCAGAATCAAATACAATACAAGTCTCAAACCAAAAGCTAGGGGACAAATCCGGTACCAAAAGCTAATAAATACAACTGAGGTCATAGTGATCCCCGGCTACCAACCCAAAAATCACTCCTGAACTAAGGGGTCCCTGTCTGCACCATCGACAGGCTGAGGTCCATAAAACGTCGGACACCAATCTTCCAGATCCTCTGAAAAATATATCCAGTCAGGGTTGGAGCAAGTACACCTCTAACAGCAGTTCCAGTTAAATGATAAAAACTATAAAGTAGTTGTAGCAAGTAGCACAATGAGAAGGAAATAAATTACGAACAAGGAAATATACATATATATATCAACTGGTACATAAAGGTAAAGATGTATGAAAATCAGAAGCAAGATAGTAATGACTGCAGGATACAAAAAATCTAAACTAAGATCAAGTGTGTGCACAATAACGTGAAGTGAGTCCAGCAAGAGTAAATATAATGAGTCTAGTCCAGAAAGTATAAGTGAGACCAGTCAAGAAAATACAAGAGAGTCCATACTAGAAAGAATGAACTCGTGTCTCTGAGATACCTTTTTCGACATGTAAACAGCTAGGGGTAAGTACGGCTCACCGCACACTGGGTGTGCAGCTGCTATCATTCCAGATTAGCAAGAGGGGGTGATTCGAGTGATTCCAGATGAGAATATTTACATGTCTACTCGAGTATTTCCCTGCTCCGACTAGTACAAGTGAATCCAAGACCCAACACGTAAATCAAGTATGAGTCCAGCCAGAAAATATGAGTGATGCCTATAGTGAGTCATGATGTGATGCCAGTAGGTGATTCCAGAAATAGAGGCCAGAAACATGAAATATACGTGTCGCAAGTAAATGAATCCAGAAATACTAGTCAGGGTCATGCCAGA